>JANUYF010000015.1:10405900-10423400 GCA_026167975.1 Phrynosoma blainvillii
GCAAATAAATAGCAGGCATTCCCATAAATCCAGCCGAATTTTGGGCAGGGAGAGCAATGGTTGCCGAATAAAACAAACAAGGAAGGAGTTGAAGCAGAAGGCTGCCAAGCAGGATGCAAGAATTCCCCAGAAAGAGCCTTAGGCGGCTGCTATTGATAACTACCTTCTTGCTATCTCCGATCAATGAGATGATCAGCCATCGGAGATAAGAGCAGAATGAGATGATCGGAGATAAGAGCAGAAGCAGCTTGAGAGTAGGAGCAGTTCCCAGAAACAGACCAGAAGGCTCCTTACTTTCGCGATTCTTCTCTCACCACCAATCACTGATCACCTCACCGATCGGAGATAAAAGAATCTGATCACCTCACCGATCGGAGATAAAAGAATCTGATCACCTCACCGATCGGAGATAAAAGAATCTGATCACCTCACCAATCGGAGATAAAAGAATCTGATCACCTCACCGATCGGAGATAAAAGAATCTGATCACCTCACCGATCGGAGATAAAAGAATCTGATCACCTCACCGATCGGAGATAAAAGAATCTGATCACCTCACCGATGGGAGATAAAAGAATCTGATCACCTCACCGATCGGAGATAAAAGAATCTGATCACTCACCGATCGGAGATAAAAGAATCTGATCACCTCACCGATCGGAGATAAAAGAATCTGATCACCTCACCGATCGGAGATAAAAGAATCTGATCACCTCACCGATCGGAGATAAAAGAATCTGATCACCTCACCAATCGGAGATAAAAGAATCTGATCACCTCACCGATCGGAGATAAAAGAATCTGATCACCTCACCGATCGGAGATAAAAGAATCTGATCACCTCACCGATCGGAGATAAAAGAATCTGATCACTCACCGATGGGAGATAAAAGAATCTGATCACCTCACCGATCGGAGATAAAAGAATCTGATCACCTCACCTATCGGAGATAAAAGAATCTGATCACCTCACCGATCGGAGATAAAAGAATCTGATCACCTCACCGATCGGAGATAAAAGAATCTGATCACCTCACCGATCGGAGATAAAAGAATCTGATCACCTCACCGATCGGAGATAAAAGAATCTGAGCACCTCACTGATCAGAGATAAAATAATAACAATAATAAATAATAAATTTTTATTTATAACCCGCCTCTCTGCTCGGCAATCGGGGCGGCGTACAACAAATTAAAAAGACAAATTAAAAGAATCTGATCGCCTCACTGATCGGAGATAAGAGATCCCAATTATTCACCGATCAGAGGTCAGAAAGTCTGACCACCTCGCCAATCAGAAATAAGGGAATCTCATAACTTTACTGATCAGATATAACAGAACTTGATCAATTCAGTGGCCAGAGATAAGAGAATCTGATCACCTCACCGATCGGAGATAAGGGAATCTGACTACTTCACTGATCAGAGATAAAAGAATCTGGTAACCGATCAAATAAGAGATTCTGACCACCTCACCCATCAGAGATAAGGGAATCTGATCACCTCACTGACTAGAGATTACATGTTTTATATATATATATATATATATATTATATATATATTTAAATATGCATGTGTATAATTATATAATATATAATATACAATTATATATTGCAATTACATATATATATATATATATATATATGTTTATAACATAAATTTATAACAGAAGTTTATTCATGGCAACCATATATATAGTTACACTACCCACCGAATTACAAAGATGATTAATTGTAGTTTTGCAAGACTTTTACCCTTCTCTGTCAGAAAGCCCTGGTGGCCAGAGCAAACTACAACTCCCAGGAGTCCATAGCATGGGGCCATGGCAGTCAAAGCCTGCATCCACACTGCAGAAATAATAGCCCAGTTTGGCACCACTTTTTAACTATCATGGCTCCAGCAGCAAGCTGGGTGCCAGGATGAAAACTACATTTCCCAGAATTCCATAGCACTGAGCCAGGGCAGTTAAAAGTGGTGCCCAAACTGGGTGGTTTTAGGTCTGCAGTGTGGATGCAAATCCTAGAAAGCTTGCAAAATCAATCAATCAATCAAGTAAAATATAAAATCCCATCCACACTGCAGAATGAAAGCGCTATGATCCCACTTCAAATGCCATATGGGAGCCTGGGGTCTTGCATCTTTATTTTATATCATTTTTTTGCAACTGCTGCAGAGCTTCCTGGCTCAGGATGCCAAATGCAAACTACACATCCCAGACGGCAGCCATAGCGGAATCATAGCGCTATATCATAAAGCTGCGGCAGTGTGGACGGAGCCTGGCTTTGGACTCCATTGCACTCACCTCTGGAAGCAAGCGCAGGGCGGTTTGCGGGGGGGGCGGCGACGTCAACCGGACACTGGTCTCTCCCTCGGTGCGTCTGACGTCAGCAGAGCCGACACCACGCGAAGCCCCGCCTCTTCCACATGACTGGCAGGTCGGGAGGGGCAAAAATATTGCGGTTCACGTCTCTGGAGCGCCGCGCGAGTGAAGCGGGAGGGAGGAAGAGAGAGAGTTTTTGAAAAGTTGGGCCACTATAACTATAATGGGGGATAATAATAATAATAATAATAATAATAATAATAATAATAATAATAATAATAATAATAATAATAAATTTGCCATCATCGTGTTTATAATAATAGCAATAGTAATAGTAATAATAGTAATAATAATTTGCCACCATAGTTATAATAGCAATACTAAATATAATAATAATAATAATAAATTTGCCACCATCATATTTATAATAATAGCAATAGTAATAGTAATAATAGTAATAATAATTTGCCACCATAGTTAAAATAGCAATAGTAATACTAAACAATAATAATAATAATAATAATAAATTTGCCACCATCATATTTATAATAATAGCAATAGTAATAGTAATAATAGTAATAATAATTTGCCACCATAGTTATAATAGCAATAGTAATACTAAATAATAATAATAATAATAATAAATTTGCCACCATCATATTTATAATAATAGCAATAGTAATAGTAATAATAGTAATAATAATTTGCCACCAGTTATAATAGCAATAGTAATACTAAATAATAATAATAATAATAATAATAATAAATTTGCCACCATCATATTTATAATAATAGCAATAGTAATAGTAATAATAGTAATAATAATTTGCCACCATAGTTATAATAGCAATAGTAATACTAAATAATAATAATAAGCCACAATAATATTTATAATAGTAATAGTAATACTAAATAATAATAATAATAATAGTAATAATATAGTTTTATACAGTTTTATCTTTTTTAAAATGTATTTTATTCTTTTCATCGCTATTATTATTATTATTATTATTTGCCACCATAATAGTTATAATAGCAATAAATATATAAATATATATGTGTGTGTGTTTGTATGTGTGTGTGTGTGTATATATATATGTGTGTGTATATATATATATATATATATATATATATATATCACTCTTCTCCAGCCCCACATTCTCTCAAATGCATTGGTTTTCTTCCTATCCTCTTTCTTCACTGTCCATATATTTATATATTTATATATAAATATATATGTGTGTGTGTTTGTATGTGTGTGTGTGTATGTATATGTGTATATATATATATATATATATATATATATATATATATATCACTCTTCCCCAGCCCCACATTCTCTCAAATGCTTCATTGGTTTTCTTCCTATCTTCTTTCTTGACTGTCCATCTCTCCCATCCATCCATGGAAATAGGGAATACGATGGCTTCTATGATTCTGACTTTTGTGCTGAGTTGTCTATCTTTGCATTTTAGGATCTTTTCTAGTTCTTTCATAGCCACCCTCCCCATTCTTAATTTTCTTCTAATCTCCTTCTGCAGTCCCCATTTCTATCCATGTTTGATCCCAGGTATGAGAACTCTTTTACTATCTCTATTTCTTCCTTGTCTAGGTTGAAATTGTGAAGGTCCTCGGTGGTCATTATTTTTGTTTTCTTTATGTTCAGCATTAAGCCTGCCTTTGCACTTTCTTCTTTCATATTCCTTAGTAGTTGTTCAAAGTCTCTGAGGTTTTCTGCTAGTATTATGGTATCATCTTCATATCTCAGATTGTTGATATTCCTTCTTCCTATTTTCACTCCTCCTTTTTCTGTATCCAAACCTGCTTTTCTTATAATATGTTCTGCATACAAGTTGAACAGATCGGGTGAAAGGATTTAGCCTTGTCTGACCCTTTTACCAATTGGGAACCATTCTGTTTCTCCGTCTTCTGTCCTGACAGTAGCCTCTTGTCCTGAGTTCAGATTCCTCATCAGGACTATCAGATGTGTTGGCACTCCCATCATGTCTTTAAGGGCATTCCATAGCCTTTCACGATGTATGCACTCAAAGGCTTTGCTATAGTCTATGAAGCACATGCTGATTTTCTTTTGGAACTCCCTGGTGCGCTCCATTAGCCATTGTATGTTTGCAACGTGATCCCTAGTGCTTCTTCTTTTCCTGAACCCCGCTTGGACCTCTGGGATTTCTCTCTCTATGTATGGTTGGAGTCTGTTGCAGTATTTTTTACATAATTTTGCTTGAGTAGGAGATCAATGCTATGGTCCTATAGTTGCTGCAGTCTCTTGTGTCTCCCTTTTTGTGGATGTATATTGAGTACATTGAATTAAATATTGACTGAATAAATAGGATGAAAGGATGCAGCCTTGTCTGACTCCTTTGCCAATTGGGAACCATTCTGTTTCTCCGTCTTCTATTCCAACAGTAGCCTCTTGTCCTGAGTACAGATTCCTCATAGGAGTATCAGACGTATTGGCACTCCCATCATGTCTTTAAGGGCATTCCATAGCCTTTCACGATCTATGCACTCAAAGGCTTTGCTATAGTCTATGAAGCACATGCTGATTTTCTTTTGGAACTCCCTGGTGCGCTCCATTAGCCATTGTATGTTTGCAACGTGATCCTTGGTGCCTCTTCTTTTCCTGAACCCTACTTGGACCTCTGGGATTTCTCTCTCTATGTACGGTTGGAGTCTGTGTTGCAATATTTTTCGCATAATTTTGCTTGAGTGGGAGATCAGTGCTACGGTCCTATAGTTGCTGCAGTCTCTTGTGTCTCCCTTTTTGTGGATGTATATTGAGTATATGTATATTCAATTAAATATTGACTGAACAGATCGGGTGAAAGGATACAGCCTTGTCTGACCCTTTTACCAATTGGGAACCATTCTGTTTCTCCGTCTTCTGTAGCCTCTTGTCCTGAGTACAGATTCCTCATAGGACTATCAGACGTATTGGCACTCCCATCATGTCTTTAAGGGTCTTCCATAGCCTTACATGATTTATGCCAGGGGTAGGCAAGGGACTTTAAGGGCCGAGGGACTTCAGCTCCCAGAAGCCTCAGCCATGTTGGCCTATAATAGTCCCATGTTGGCCAATAGCTCCGGGGATTCTGGGAGCTGAAGTCCCTCGGCCCTTAAAGGGGAAAGGTTGCCTACCCCTGGTCTATGCAGTCAAAAGCTTTGCTTTAGTCTATAAAGCACACGCTGATTTTCCTTTAGGGATCCCCTGGTGCGCGCTCCATTAGCCGTCCTACCTCTTTTTATTTTTGCAAAAATACTTTGGAAAGAGACAAGGGCATTGCACCTGCAATGAGGACCCTGAAGCAGAAATGTCTTTTCCCCCCATCGGCCAGGCGGCCGCTGCTGGTGCTATTGCTGCTGCAGTGCGCTGCAATGCTCACGCCGCATGTCCGAAGGCGCGCATCCGTCGCCAGATGGGATGGGGAAACTGCAGCACCGAAAAAAGGTGGAGGAAACTGCAGAGGTACCCAAGTAAATCTCCAAAGAAGCATCTCCCTTCTTCCCTCCTCGCTGCCTTGGCCCCTGTGCGGAGAGGGTTGCCAATGCGTCTCCTACCTAAACCTTCCTGCCCCATTGATTTAGCTCTTTCTTCCTCTCCATAAAGAGGCCTTATAAGATCAGTCAGGGTTGCTGTCTGCTGGAGCTGCAAATCAAAAATGCACGCTGCAAAGAATTAAATGTGAAGAAGCCTCCGCGCTCGGCACACATTTGGGTTGATTCTGCGTTGCACTGCGACAGCCGAGAGACCCACGTAAAGCGAGAGAGAGAGGAGAGTCAGGAATAATTTATGTACGGCGGCAATAAAAGGTTGCAGTATCAGTTTGCCCTTTGCACAAATACAGTCAGCCCTCCGTAACCGCGGATTGCTTTTTTTATCCACGGATTCAAGCATCCACCGGCTGAAAATATTTATATTTTTATATTCCAAAAAAAAACCCCCACAAAAAAACTTAATAATAATAATAATAATAATAATAATAATAATAATAATTTGTATCCTGCCCCTCTGCAGAGCAATCGGGGCGGCTTACAACATTAAAATAACAAATGGTGTGTATGTTTTATATCATCTCTCTTTTCGTTTTGCCATTGGATAGAAGGGACACCGTTTTACTAACTAAGCCATTGTCTTTAATGGGATGGACCAGGGCAGCATCTGCGTTGCAGAAATAATGCGGTTTGACACTGCTTGAATTGCCACGGCTCAATGCTATGGCATTCTGGGATTCGTAGTTTGCTGCAGCGGCAGAGCTCTCTGATAGAGAAGGCCAAATATCTCAGAAAACTACATGTCCCAGTATTCCATATCCTCGAGGGTTGCATTAATTCTGCAATGCATATTAGGCCCAGGATTTGGGAAATCCAGGTTTCACTGAGCTATGGATCTGAGTGACTCTGGACTAAGTCATCCTCTCTTACTCTGACCTACCTCATAGGGTTGTTGTGCTGTTAAACCAGGATGGAGGAAAGCCATGCAAACCACCTGGAGCCCATAGGAAGAAAGCTGGGCCATGGATATGTGTGTCTCTGTGTTGTGTTGCCTTCAAGACGTTTCTGACTTATGGCGACCCTATCCTGGGGTTTTCTTGGTAAGATTTGTTCAGAGGCTTGCCATGGTCTTCCCCAGAGGCTGAGAGAGTGTAACTCGCCCAGGGTCCCTTGGTGGGTTTCAGGGCCGAAATGGGAATCAAACCCTGGTCTCCAGAGTTGTAGTCCACTGCTCAAACCACTAGCCGCCTTGGGGAGAAAGGCGGCATATAAATGAAATAAATAAAAATAATAAAATATTTCGATAGAACTAATAAATAAATAGATCTGGAGACTCTGGCAGGTGAAGAGTTGAGCAAAGGAAAGACAAATATTCCCACTTGCTGATGGGCTTGTGCACTAAAACTCCTATTAGAAGCATGGGAGCTTGGATGGATCAAAAAGTTGGCAACCTTGGCAAAGGAGCGAATCTTCCATTTGTCGTAAATATATATATATATATATATTTAAATCTAAAATTGACATTTTAAACTTCTCTGGCTGGGGAATGATGCATTTGAGTGCAATAAAGCAACCGCAGAAACCTAAGCACCGTAGGTGCAAATGGCCGTTCTTCACGCTGACCTCTTCTCCTATTTTTGCACACTTTTCCGTCTTGCCCTGTGCAATGTTTACTCAGTGCATGAGCTCAGAATAAGGAAGAGAGAAAAGTCAATTTACTTTGCTTGGACTTCTGCTCCCGTAATCTCCCAGCCGGGAAGGGCAGCGGCCATTCTGGCTGGGGGATTCTGGGAGATGAAACCCCAAACGGTAACTTTTCCAAGTCGGATTCTGGACTTCAAATGGCGGCAAAACAGTCCTGCAGCATTGAGGGGCTCTCTAGTTTATTTTGGGGGATCTATCCAATGTCTTTAGGGGGTTAAATACCCTAAAGGCACCAGATCTGGTCTGATTTGGGAAGCTAAGCAAGGTTAGCTCTGGTTAGTACTTGGATGGGAGACTGCCAACGAATACTAGGCGCTGTAAGCTATATTTCATAGGAAGGCACTGCCAAAAACCACTTCGGAGTGTTCTTTGCCTAAGAAAAACCCTATGAAATGAATGGGATTGCCATACATCAATTGGCAACTTGATGTTGTGTGCGTACAAATGCACACAAATACACATACACACTAGTGTCCTTACGTCCTTTTGTCGCCATAGGCGCAACTGTTTCCAATAGGAGCAGCTCGCACATTCAAAAGTGGGCCACCCAGACGTATACAGACATGTCTTGTTGTGTATCTTGAAGTCGTTTCTAACTCGTTCGGAGGGGGATTGCCGTTGCCTTCCTCTGAGGCTGAGAGAGTGTGACTCACCCAAGGTCACCCAGTGGGTTTCCATGGCTGAGCGGGGATCTGAACCCAAGTCTTAGTCCTAGTCCAACATTCAAACCATAGCACCACATTGGCTCACATCCAAGCGTACGTATCTCAGTTAACAAAGCCTCCGACAAAGAAGCCCCTTTTTACAAAGTCTTTTTACACAATCAGCTCATGCCATGGTTGCTCTCATGGCACTGTGATGGTGAAGCTCATCCGGGTAAAACCCGCACCAGATTCCCACGGGGGTGCTTTCGCTGTGGAGTCCTCCATAGCAGGGGGTTGGACTATATGGCCTTTTATATGGGGGGGGGGGGGTCCCTTCCAACTCTTTGATCCTAAATATTCTGGAGACGATACGTGTCCCCGGTATACACTGTATGTGACAAAATTAGCAGACATGTGTGCATGCATGCACACACTCAGAAGCACAATCTCTGCCCCAATGATCTTCCCATCTAGACGGTGCCCTTCAAAGTCATGCTAAGCAAGCTTCCCAAACTCTGGCAGGTGTATGGGGCCCAAGGGAGGAATGACCTGGCCTTCTCTCTTTGCTGAAAATCAGATGAGAGGAGGCTGTCCCTTTCATGGGAAGATGCTTTCTTGCAAAGTAAGAGATTAAATATATTAAATGTCCTTCTCTCCACCCACCCCTCTCTCTCCCCCCCCCCTTTTCTTCTCTTTCTCCTTTAAACAGCTCCTCAAATCTCCTCCGATCTCCTATCGGCGGAAGGAACTCACTCCAGGTCCAGCCTCCTGACCAAAGCCTGGGTAACTTTTGAACAAGCATCATTCCAGGGAGAGCACAAGAGAGAGAGAGAGCGACCGATCACAGGATCACAGGATCACAGGATCACACCACTGGGAGAGCCAAAGCAGGTACCTTCTAAGCCTGGGTGTGTGTGTCTGTGTGGTTGTGGGTGTGTAGTGAGCCTGTTTCCACTAACCTGAATTGGATGCAGTGGCAATACATTTGAATTTTTAAAAATATCTACAATTTCCTCTTTCCCCACTGATGGGCCGAAAAGTCTCAAAATTATATATTCTATCTGTCTATCTATCTATCTATCTATCTATCTATCTATCTATCTTTCCTATCTCTCTATCTATCCATCCATCTCCCTCCCTCCCTCCCTTCCTTCCTTCCTTCCTTCCTTCCTTCCTTCCTTCCTTCCTTCCTATCTATCATCTATCTATCTATCTATCTATCCATCTTCCTTCCTTCCTTCCCTCCTTCCTATCTTTCATCTATCTATCATCTATCTATCCATCTTCCTTCCTTCCTTCCTACCTGCCTATCCATCCATTTATTCATCTATCTTCCTTCCTTCCTTCCTTCCTATCATCTATCTATCTATCTATCTATCTATCTATCTATCCATCCATCTATCCATCCATCTTCCTTCCTATCTATCCACCTATCATCCTTCCTTCCTTCCTTCCTTCCTTCCTTCCCTCCTTCCATCTATCCATCTACCTACCTACCTATCCATCCATCCATCCATCTTCCTTCCTTCCTTCCTTCCCTCCTTCCTATCTATCATCTATCTATCATCTATCTATCCATCTTCCTTCCTTCCTTCCTTCTTACCTGCCTATCCATCCATTTATTCATCTATCTTCCTTCCTTCCTATCATCTGTCTATCATCTATCTATCTATCCATCCATCCATCCATCTATCTATCCATCCATCTTCCTTCCTATCTATCCACCTATCATCCTTCCTTCCTTCCTTCCCTCCTTCCATCTATCCATCTACCTACCTACCTATCCATCCATCCATCTTCCTTCCTTCCTTCCTCCCTCCCTATCTATCTATCTATCTATCTATCTATCAAATTCTCCTTCTCCAACTTTTAAGTCCTAGCATGACTTCCCCCTAGCATCCCTACCTTTCCTAAAAGAGCATCCTCATTTCTTGAAGCTGTGCTCTCTCTCTCTGTCTCTCTCTGATGTGTCTGTTCCACTTTTCTATTCCGGGTCGAACGGTGACAGTGTGTGTCTTTGTGTGTGTGAGTGTGTGTGGACGTAGGCTTGAGGTTGAGTGTCTGAAGTTGTGTGGCTGCATTGCCCGGCTTCCTTCCTTCCTTCCTTCCTTCCTTCCTTCCTTCCTTCCCCTCCCTTCCTCCTTATGTGATGCAGTCTTTCTGCAGAACTCTGGGGGAAGGATGGGGTTAGAGCTGCAGAGGGCTTTCCCCCTTCTTCTTTGCTGCATTGGAGGGCATTCCCTTGCAGCAGAAAAGGAAAAAGAAGAAAAGAAAAATCCTCTGAGGTGGGAGGGGTGGGAAGTCTCTTTTCCCAAATTAAGCTCTGCCTTGCATTATTTCCACTGCCTCCTTACATTGCAAAAAAGAAAACCCCAGAGCAGGTTGAGGCTGGATTGACATGCAAGAGAGCAAGCCAGCACTGCAGATTGGGAAAAACTGCTGTAGCATTCATTTCCCTCCATGCAACTCAGACACTAAAGTCGCCTGGAGTCCCTTATTAGAAGGGATGTCCCTTATTTGAAGGATGGAAGGCTGGTCCCTTATAGGACTGGCAGAGTCAACTTATTATAAGGGATGTCCCTTATAGGACTGGCACAGGTCCCTTATTATAAGAGATGTCCCTTATTTGAAGGCTGGGAAGCTGGTCCCTTATATAAGACTGGCACAGATCCCTTATTATAAGGGATGTCCTTTATTCGAAGGCTTGAAAGTTGGTCCCTTATAAGACTAGCACAGGTCACTTATTATAAGGGATGTCTCTTATTTGAAGGCTGGAAAGTTGGTCCCTTATAAGACTGGCACAGATCCCTTATTATAAGGGACGTCCCTTATTTGAAGGCTTGAAAGTTAGTCCCTTATTATAAGGGATGTCTCTTATTTGAAGGCTGGAAAGTTGGTCCCTTATAAGACTGGCACAGGTCCCTTATTATAAGGGACGTCCCTTATTTGAAGGCTTGAAAGTTAGTCCCTTATTATAAGGGATGTCCCTTATTTGAAGGCTTGAAAGTTGGTCCCTTATAAGACTGGCACAGATCCCTTATTATAAGGGATGTCTCTTATTTGAAGGCTGGAAAGTTGGTCCCTTATAAGACTGGCACAGGTCCCTTATTATAAGGGACGTCCCTTATTTGAAGGCTTGAAAGTTAGTCCCTTATTATAAGGGATGTCCCTTATTTGAAGGCTTGAAAGTTGGTCCCTTATAAGACTGGCACAGATCCCTTATTATAAGGGATGTCCCTTATATGAAGGCTGGAAAGTTGGTCCCTTATAAGACTGGCACAGATCCCTTATTATAAGGGACGTCCCTTATTTGAAGGCTTGAAAGTTAGTCCCTTATTATAAGGGATGTCCCTTATTTGAAGGCTTGAAAGTTGGTCCCTTATAAGACTGGCACAGGTCACTTATTATAAGGGATGTCCCTTATATGAAGGCTGGAAAGTTGGTCCCTTATAAGACTGGCACAGATCCCTTATTATAATGGATACCTGAGGGCTGGAAGGCTGGTCCTTTATAGGACTGACACAGGTCCCTTATTATAAGGCTTGTCCCCTAACACAGAGTCAGAAAGCTTGTCCCTTATAGGTTTGGCAGGCGTCCCTTCATATAAGTCCAGTGTTACTTATCCCTAGGGTTTGGTTCCAGGGCCCCACTTTTGTCCCATTTTTTACTGGGGGCAAAATGCCTAAATCTCCAGTAAGAAAGGATCTAATTTTCTGCAATTTATCACAGCTCTCCTTCTCCTCTCCAGCTTGGTTGCAGGTGATTTTACTCCCAAATATTTACATTCCCCAACCTTCCAGTTCGGAAGTGACTCGGCTGCTGGGTTGATCTTTCCAGCCATAAATTTTTGGTTTGCTGCTACAAATGGAAACCCAGGCGGTGGCTTGAGGCTTGAGTGAAAAGGAGACTTGAAGTTGCTTCTTCTAGGCTGTATCCGCACTGCAGAAGTAATCCAGTTTGGCAATTTTGGGATTTGTAGTTTGTTGCGGCACCAGAACTCTCAGACAGAGAAGGCTAAATGTCTCACAAAACGACAGTTCCCGTAATTCCATAGCATTGAGCCATGGCAGTTAAAGTGGGGTCAAACCAGATTATTCCTGCAGTGCGGATGCAGCCCAAGTCAAAGTGGGGAAGAGATCAAGGTTGAAGTCCCTACTGAGCCCTATTTGTTGGGTGACCTTGGGCAGACAGTCTTTCTCAGCCTGGCCTACTTTACAGGGTTGTTGTAAGGGTAAAGAAGAGCTATGAAATCCACCTCGAATGCATTGGAGGAAGGCAGGATTTGAATGGAACTAATAGATTGATTCATAGGTAAATAATGATATTAAAGTCTAAAATCTTGCATTTAAGAGAACAGGGAACCTTGATGGATAGGACACTGCAGTCCAAAGTAATGCACTGTAGCTGTAGAGTAGTTATGGAGCAGGGTGACCAGACGTCTTCCTTTTCCAGGACACGTCCTCCATTTCAGCCTTCGGTCCAGGAGGAATTCCCAAAGGTCCTCCGTTTTGAGCATGACTAAGCAGCATGAATTTATATTTAAAGATGGTGTTTGCTAGCTTTTATTTGGTCATGTCCTCCCTTTTTCCTTCGGGACGTCCTCCATTTTGCAGTGCCTTGTCCTCCTTTGTGGTTAGGGCATCCGGTCACCCCGTTGTGGCGTAATCACACCCCTGAATTTAATGCTTTAGTTTTGCTCACCTTTATATATATATATATATATATATAGAGAGAGAGAGAGAGAGAGAGAGAGAGCACTCAATTGTGAATGGGAATATTTCTGGGGAGAGGGCTGGCATATGCAAAATAATCTACTTTTTGGGGGCATGGAAATTATTTTGATGACTTTTGGGGGCTTCATCCTAGGTGTATGAAGTTGCCTTGGAGGCAAGAGTTGGTATTATTATTATTATTATTATTATTATTATTATTACGGAGAGGCAGGAGTAAAGACCCAGAGGGCCACAAACAAAGACTGTTGGCTACCTAAAAGGCTCCCCTTTTGGTGGGAATTTGGGGGACGCGTGAAATGGGTCCAAATCTGCCATTGGGAGCAGAGCTAAGGAATAGTGTCCTCACCTGACTTGGCTTTGTGACCTTGCCACATAGGCTTTGTGGGATGCTGTGGTCCCTGACTGGTACCCTTGGGATGCAGTGATCCCTGATTGGTTGCCTTGGGATGCTGTGATCCCTGATTGGCCGGACGACTGAGCGTTGGATGCTGGATATAATCCACAGCTGATGGAAAAGCAGTGAGCAGAAGCGAAACAGTGAAGAAAAGGTTGCAGGATGGGGCTTTGGACAAATATTATAGCCTCGACTTTGGTGCCCTTGTCGTTATTGTGTGCTTTCAAGTCTTTTCCGACTTATGGCAACCCTACTTTTGTGCCCTTGTTGCCCTCGTTGTGTGTTTTCAAGCCGTTTCCAACTTATGGCAACCCTAATGTGACTCCATCGCAGGGTTTTCTTGGCAAGTTTCTTCAGAGAGGGTTTTGAGGCTGAGAGAGTGTGACTTGCCCAAGGTCACCCAGTAGGTTTCCATGGCCAAGCCAGGATTCGAAGCCTGGTCTCCCAGAGTCGTAGTCCAACACTCAAACCCACAACACCGCGCACGATGGTTCTCAAAAATGTTGCCCCGTGAAAATTTCATTCACCTCTAGCTTCAATAGCCTGGAGGGTTTGTGGTAGTTGTTGTTGTGTGCCTTTGTGTCATTTCCGATTTGTGGCGATCCGAAAGTGGACCCTAGCATGGGGTTTTGCTGGGGCTGAGAGTGTGTGACTCACCCAAAGGGGTTTCTATGAACGGACGGAAATTAATTCCATCTGAACGGTCGCTTTTGCAAGTGTTTAATTGTACTGTGTTTTGAGACTGTAAGCCGCTTTGGGTCCCACTTTTGGGAGAAAATTGGGGTACAAATAAATATAACAACAGCAGCAGAGCAACAACAACAACAACAACAGCCCAGGTCTCCAGAGTCTATCGGTGTTTTAGGTACCAGTGGGTACTAGGGCTTTTGCATTTGGAACAAAACAGGACTGGGCAACTTCAGAAGGTTTTGGGGGGCAATTTTGCACCCCAGGATCTCTAGTGGGCCATATCAGGCCTGGAAGGAAGGAAGGAAGGAAGGAAGGAAGGAAGGAAGGAAGGAAGAAAGAAAGAAAGAAAGGAGGGATTGAGGGAGGGAGGGAGGTTGGGAGGGAAGGAAGGAAAGCAGGAAGGAAGGAAGGAAGGGAGGAAGGGAGGGAAGGAAAGAAAGAAAGAAAGAAAGAAAGAGGGAGGGAGGGAGGGAGGGAGGGAAGGAAGGGAAGAAGGAAGGAAGGGAAGAAAGGAAGGAAGGAAGGAAGGAAGGAAGGAAGGGAAGGAAGGAAAGAAAGAAAGAAAGAAAGAAAGAAAGAAAGAAAGAAGGAAGGAAGGAAGGAAGGAAGGAAGGAAGGAAGGAAGGAGAGAAGGAAGGAAGGAAGGAAAGCAGGAAGGAAGGAAGGGAGGGAGGGAGGGAGGGAGGGAGGGAAGGAAAGAAAGAAAGAAAGAAAGAAAGAAAGAAAGAAAGAAAGAGGGAAGGAAGGAAGGAAGGAAGGAAGGAAGGAAGGAAGGAAGGAAGGAAGGATCAAGGCTGGGAGCCCTCTTCTGGTTTTGATTTGTCTACATGCAAAACTCTCCTCCTTGTATGAAGAAATGCACTTTTTGCCACCCTTGGAGTTTGTTGTTGTTGTTGTTGTGTGTCATGTCTGACTTATGGTGACCCTATCCTGGGGTTTTCTTGGCAAGTTTCTTCAGAGGGGGCTTGCCGTTGCCATCCTCTGAGGCTGAGAGAGCGTGACTTGCCCAAGGCCACCCATGAAACGATTAATTGCCCCTAGTTCTGCCCCTGAGCCAGAATGCCACCTTCCCTCTTCAAGGGGAGAGCAGTTTTGCTGCAGTTTTGGCCTGCGTTCCCAATAATCCACTTCTCGGCCCGTCGCGGATCAATTTTCCCTCGGAGAGGCATGGCCTGTCGTGCCGCCGATGGCTTTCTCGGCCACTTCATTTATTTCCCAAGTTATTGATCCTTCTCCCCTTCATAACTCTCGGCGAAAGGCACTGCGTTTCTCTAAATCCGTTCCCATCGCTCTCTTTTCTCCGCAAGGTGCATCTGCCAAGAGCAAAGAAAGATGGAAGGAAAAACCTGGTGGTATATTCCTGGAACCAACAGCATGCTCAATGATAGCAAACTCCAAGCCCCATCATCCCCTAGCAGTGCTTAATGGGGATGATGGGTGTTGTAGTCCGGTCTCTGGGAAGGCCACAGATTCCAAATCCTTGCTTGTGATTTGAATCATTCCTAAAATGGAGGAATGAGGGAAAGGTAGCACAGTCCTTCTTTGGAAGTCTCTTCTTTGGAGGTCTTTAAACAGAGTCTGGATGGCCATCTGTCGGGGATGCTTTGATTGTGAGTTCCTGCATGGAACTCAATATATATACATACATATACATATATATATATATATATATGTGCATATATATATGTGCATATATATATGTGTGTGTGTGTGTGTGTATACATATATGCATGTGTGTGTATATATATGTGTGTGTATGTATATATATATATACACACACACACACACACACACACACACATATATACATACATACATACATATATATATATGTATGGAATATATATTCCATATATATATGGAATATATATAACAAAGCACTTTTTCCTTCCTTCCTTCCATCCTTCCTTTATTCATTCATTCATTCATTCAATTATTTAAATATTCCACTCACTATCTAAAAAAAGTCTCAGGGCAGCTAAAACCCAATGTCTTTAGGAGCTTAAATATCCTAAAGGCACCAGATCCCCGTCTGATCTTGAACGCTAAGCAGGGTCATCCCTGGATATGGATTGGATGGGAGACCACCAACAAATACCAACAAATATCATTTTAGAGGAAGGGATTGACAAAATCTCTTGGACGCTAAGGGAATGGAAGAGCTGTGCTTTCACATCACTTTGAGTTACAAGTGAGGGAAAAACAAATTTAAGTCACATCCAGCTCATCTCCTGGTGGTTTCCTTTTCCTGACCACAGACCCCTTCCTTCCTCCCTCCTTTCTCTGCTCTGCCCTGAGTAACCTCTGAGTAACCGATGAGTACACTCTGGAACGAGGATCGAGGATGCACAATCCCGGAGGATGGGTTTTGGAAAAACTTTTTGTTACCCCTTTCTCCAAAGGCTGCAAAACATTTTTAAAAAATAGGAATACATAGACGCAACAATTGAGAGTGGACAAACTAGTCCAGAAGACTAATGGGAGTCAATTAAAAGATGTTATATTTTCTTTTTTGCTGGAAAGATAAATTTCAGATATACATATATATATATATATATATATACACACACACACACACACACACACACACACACATATTTGTGCTTTATATTGTATTTTTATATATATTTTTATTACAAAGAAGGATAAAGTTCATTGTGTGTAAAATAACAAAATACGAAAACAATGCAAAACCGAAAATTATCAATGTATGTAAAAGAAATGTAAATACATCATTTGGATACTATGTAAGAAAATATATTTAAACACACTGCAATATATATATATATATATATATATTTAAAAAGAGCATTAACCAAACATTATTCTGAATGTTTAAACACACTGCAATATATATATATATATATATATATATATATTTAAAAAGAGCATTAACCAAAGCAAAACACTTGCATTCGTAAAGAGAAGTAATTCTGATTAAGAATTTGGAATTGCATCTCTTTACGAATGCAAGTGTTTTGCTTTGGTTAATGCTCTTTTTAAATATATATATATATATATATATATGGTGCATATTTTAAATTTTATTTCATTTTAATTTCACGATGGTTTCATTGCTTTTGAACGTTGGTATCTTGCGAATTTTTAGCTGAGTGTGCGTTTGTTTTAACTGTGGTCAGAGCCAGTTTGAGTGTTGGACTACAACTCTGGAGATCAGGGTTCAGCTATGGAAACAGTATGCGACCTTGGGTGAGTCACACTCTCTCAGCCTCAAGAGCAACGGCAAACCTGGCTGAGAAAACCCCATGATAGGGTTGCCATAAATCGGAAACGACTTAAAGGCACACAGCAACA
Source organism: Phrynosoma blainvillii (assembly GCA_026167975.1). Lineage (NCBI taxonomy): Eukaryota > Metazoa > Chordata > Lepidosauria > Squamata > Phrynosomatidae > Phrynosoma > Phrynosoma blainvillii. The sequence continues at coordinate 10,423,212 of JANUYF010000015.1, forward strand.
ACAAACACAACAACAACAATCCTTATTAGTAGTATATTGGGTGTAATTTTAATTGCTGTTAGTCGCCCCAATTGTTCTAAGAGGGGTGGGGTACATATTATTATTATTATTATTATTATTATTATTATTATTATTATTATTATTATTGCCGCCTGTGTGTGACCAGGAATACCTGGTCCAAAAGCACCT
>JANUYF010000015.1:10430900-10435900 GCA_026167975.1 Phrynosoma blainvillii
TCTCCATCTGGGCCTTGGGAATGATCTTTTGTTGGACTGCAGCTCCCACAATCCCCCCAAGCCATGCAAAGCCGTGTCCATCCAGACCTTGAGAATGATCCTTTCTTGGACTGCAGCTCCCACAATCCCCCAAAGCCATCTCCCTCCAGGCCTTGAGAAAGATCCTTTGTTGGACTGCAGCTCCCACAATCCCCCTAAGCCATGCAAAGCCATCTCCATCCAGACCTTGAGAATGATCCTTTCTTGGACTGCATCTCCCACAATCCCCCAAAGCCATGGAAAGCCATCTCCCTCCAGGCCTTGGGAAAGACCCTTTGTTGGACTGCAGCTCCCACAATCCCCCCAAGCCATGCAAAGCCATCTCCATCCAGACCTTGAGAATGATCCTTTGTTGGACTGCATCTCCCACAATCCCCCAAAGCCATGGAAAGCCATCTCCCTCCAGGCCTTGAGAAAGATCCTTTGTTGGACTGCAGCTCCCACAATCCCCCAAAGCCATCTCCCTCCAGACCTTGAGAAAGATCCTTTCTTGGACTGCAGCTCCCACAATCCCCCAAAGCCATGCAAAGCCATCTCCATCCAGGCCTTGGGAATGATCCTTTGTTGGACTGCAGCTCCCAGAATCCCCCCCCCCAGCCATGGAAAGCCATCATCCACGGCATCCAATGTTGTAGTCAAATATGCTCTTTATGATCACAATACAAGCATCTGAGATAAGTCAAACATGGTAATAGGAGAAGACTGGAAGGAAAGGAAGTTACAATGGGAGGAAAAAAGAAAGTAATCTATTGGTTAATACGTATCTTATTTGTATATGTATACCCTGTACACCAAAAATAAATATTTAAAATAATAATAATAATAATAATAATAATAATAATAATATTGAACCACTGCACCAGGATGTCTAAAATGAATCTAAAAATGAACGTAAAGAAGCGTGCAACTTGGGCTGCCTTTCGGATGAGGAATGCTGTGCAACCCAGAAGCTTGCACATTCCTCCTGTTATAATAATAATAATAATAATAATAATAATAATAATAATAATAATTTTTATTTGCTGCAACAAGGCTCTCAAAGCTGCTCTTTGGACACTTCTCTGAGGCTTTCCTATTTATTTTACAGGCTCCTTGGGAGGGGAAAATCTTGAGAAAATGCTTTGGCCTGGACTTGCCCAGGCTTGTTTTGCTTCCCAATGACCTGAGGCTTGCAGAGATCTGTGAGAATTGCAGAGCTGCTGCTTTGGGTCCAACTGGAGCATCCATTCAGGTGTGGCCAAGGAAGGAAGGAAGGCACCAGGCGGCAGGTAAGGAAGGCTAACACTACCCTGGCATGGAGGCACCTCCTGGTTTGCTCTGCCAGCAGGAATGAGGTCAGCCAACACAGCAGGGGTGTGTGTGTATATGTGTGTGTGTGTATATATATATATGTGTGTGTATGCTTATACCTGTGTCAACACCAGATTCAAGTGCAAGGAAGGGAAGGGAAAAGGTGTTCCCTTGGCAGGCCCAAGTCATTCCTTAGGCAGCTGCTCAGTTGGCCACCTCAACCGAAGGACAAAGATGCTAGTAGTACAGGTGAAGCCTATGGAATAGATTAATGCTTCTTTCTTTCTTTCTTTCTTTCATTCATTTCTTTATTTCTTCTTCTTCTTCCTCTCTCTCTCTCTTTCTGAATCTGTCTTGTCTTGCTTTCTTCCCCTTGTTCCTTTCCTTTTCTTGCTTTCTTTCTTTTTAATTCCTCCTTTCCTCCCTACTTGCTCACTTCCTTCTTTCCTTCTCTCTCCTTCTTTTTCTGTTCATTCCTTCCTTCCTTTTTCTTCCCTCCCCCTTTGTCCCTTCCTTCCTTCTTTTCTCTCTCCCTCTTTCTTTTCCTCCCTCCCTCCCTCTCTCCCTCCCTCTCTCCCTCCCATCCTTTTTCTCATCCTATCTCTTGCAAGCTCTCCTTCCTTCCTTCCTTCCTTCCTTCCTTCCTTCCTTCCTTCCCTCCCTCCCTTTCTCTCTCTCTTTTTCTGTTCCTCCCTGCCACCTTCCCTTTGTGTTCTTTTTCTGTACATCCCCTTCTTCCTTCCTCTCCCCTTTCTCTCTCTCTCACTCCTCCTTTCCTTCCTTCCTTCCTTCCTTCCTTCCTTCCTTCCTTCCTTCCTTCCTGCCTTCCTTCCCTCATTCCCTTTCTCTCTCTTTTTCTTTTCCTCCCTTCCACCTTCCCTTTGTGTTCTTTTTCTGTACATTCCCTTCTTCCTTCCTCTCCCCTTTCTTTCTTTCTCTCTCTCACTCCTCCCTCCCTCCCTCCCTCCCTTCCTTCCTTCCCTCTCTCTTTTCCTCCCTTCCACCTTCTCTTTCTGTTCTTTTTCTGTACATTCCCTTCTGCCTTCCTCTCCCCCTTTCTCTATCTTCTCTCTCCCCCTTCCCCTCCCTCCCTCTCTCCCTTTCTCTTTCTTTTTCTGTTCCTCCTTCCCACCTTCCCTTTCTGTTCTTTATACATTCCCTTCTTCCCTCCTCTCCCCCTTTCTCTCTCACTCCTTCCCTTCCTTCCCTTCCTTCCTTCCTTCCTTCCTTCCTTCCTTCCTTTTCTTTCCCTCTCTTCCTCCCTTTTTCTCTTCTTCTATCCCCTTCTCTTTCATTCCTCCCTTCCTCCTTACCCGATCCCTTCTTTCTTGTCTCTCTCTTTCCCTCCTGTCCTCTGTCTCTGTCCCCCTTTTCTTCCACTTTCCCAAGACGTTGCATCTGCTGGAGACACATTTAGGGACCTTAAATTCTAGGGACTCGGAGGGGGGGATCACTAAAGGGAGAACAAGAAAAGAAAGAAGCAGCAATCCCAAATATTTGCCGCTCTTAGCCATAGGCCATGGAGATTGGGGCTGGGAGGTAACCTGTCTTTTCAGTCTGTCCCAACTTGTGCAGAGATTTCGTTCTTTTTCGAAGGAGGCCAATGCTTGCAGCACATCTGAGGCTTCTGGACTGCTCCATCTGCCGCTCAGTGATCGTCCAAAAAAGAAAAAGGAAAACTCTGGCGGCCGGTTTTAATTTCGGACCCAATCCACTCCATCCAAAGCGCTGGCGATGACCTCTAAAGCCTTCTATGGCTCCGGTCCAGGCAACTGGGCAGACTGTGGCTGCATCCACACTGCAGAAGTAATCCAGTTTGACACCGCTTTTAACTACCACAGCTCAATGCGATGGGATTCTAGGAATGGCAGTTTGTTGTGGGCCCAGAGCACCAATGGCTTGCATTGCCTTCCCCTGAGGCTGAGAGCATGTGACTTGCCCATGGTGACCCAATGGGTTTCGTGGCCGAGCCGGGAATCGAACCCTCGCCTCCTGAGTCCTAGCTCAGCGCTCAAAGTATGACACTATGCTAGCTCTCAACTGGTTTTAATCTATGAAATATTGGTATACAATTATCTTCCCCTGCCACTGTGAAGAGAGTCCCTATTTTGTTGTTGCTGAATGCCTTCAAGTCATTTCTGGCTTGTGGTGTCCCTAAGGTGATCGTATTATCCGGTTTTCCGAGGCTGAGAGCATGCGACACGTCCAAGGTCACACAATGAGTTTCCATGGCCAAGACGGGATTCGAACCCTGGTCTCCAGAGTTGTAATCCAGCATTCAAACCACGTCATGCTGGCTGTCCCTTGAGACCTTTGTTGCTTGTTGTTGTTGTGTGCCTTCAAGTCATTTCATAAGTTCATAAGAACAAACTAGGTTATGGTTTGTTGAATCCCGGCTTGTCGTTGTGTCCAAATCCACCTCCCTCAACAAACCATGATCTATTAACCAATGTCTAAGAAGCCACAGTTCATTATCTTACAAACATGGGCTTGTTTGACTTATGATGCTTGAACTTATCCGGTCCTTAGCTTGTTTTCACAGCTTGTTGTTGTTGTGTGCCTTCAAGTCGTTTCCAACTTATGACAACCCTACGTCGAAACTATAATAATAATAATAATAATAGTAATAATAATAATAATAAATTTATTTGTATCCCGCCCCTTTGAGATCAATCGGGGCGGCTAACAACAATAAAACATAACATACAGCAATGAGGTTTCCTCGGCAAGATTTGTTCAGAGAGGGTTTGCCCTTGCTTTCCTCTGAGGCTGAGAGTGTGTGACCTACCCAAGTTCCCTCAGTGGCTTTTCATGGCTGAGCAGGGATTCAAACCCTGGTCTCCAGAGTCGTAACCCAGCGCTCAAACCACTACGCCACGCTGCTTCCCGCTTCTCTTTTCGTATTGCAAACTCCCGCCAAATTTTGCATTGGAATCAAGTTCCTAGTCCTTCTCCATTTCTTAGCCACATGTGTCTGTGTCTCTCTTTCTCTGTTTGCTGGTTCCCAGGGCTTGCTCCTTCAAGGAAGAAAGACGAAAGGAGATCATAGAGTTGGAAGAGAATCATAGAGTTGGAAGAGAGATGGAGGGACCTTCGCCGCCGCCGCCGCCGCCGCCGCCGCTGTGCGTGTTTCTCTGGCAGTGTCTTAGCTGGTTGTTGTGCGCAGCGATTGAGGAAGCAATCAGCAAGAATACTGCCCCAGAAGTGCTGCACGCTTCCAGGCTGGCAGAAGGAGACTTCTCTATGGAAATAATAAAACGCCCGGAAACGGGATTGCCGGCTGCGCTCCTCTTCTGCGGTTCCTGCCGCGGACAACGCTTGAGAAACAGGTACAGAAAACGGTGTTTGGGAAAATGCGTACGGTTGGTTGGTTGGTTGACCCTCCTCCGCGTTTGGTGGCTTTGACGCAGGCGGATTTGATCATTCATAAAATTGATCCTAGAATCATAGAAGAGTTGGAAGAGACCACAAGGGCCATCCAGTCCAACCCCATTCTGCCATGCAGGAACTCCCAATCATTAATCATTAATCCTATGATTAATATGTTCTCTCTAGGAATCTCTAGGAATTAGATGATGGGTTTGATCCATCGGGGTCTCGAGGGTCTAGTTGACTACCATTGGAAGGCAAAGCTTTCGTTTTTCTACTGAAAATTATCCAGGAAGCTCAGA